>OX031011.1:22427556-22435071 GCA_943735925.1 Pollenia amentaria
ATTTATAGTCATGGAATATAATACTATAATTGGTGTTAGTGAGATGAGCTGGTTTAATGTGCATGATTTTGGTTTTGGATGCGTTGATCACTAGCCCGTTATCATGACACCATTTTGCGATTTCGTTGAGTTGAGTTTGCATAGTCTCACACGCGATATCAATATTTTGATTTGAAACTATAATAGCTGTATCATCAGCATATGCAAACGTTGAACAGTTCTTGAGGATGTTAAGCATATCATTTGCGTAAATCAGGTAGAGTATCGGCCCAAGTTTTGACCCTTGAGGTACACCATTGCACGTGATGATTTCGTCGCTTAAAGTTTGACATATTTTGACTCGATATGTTCTAAGACTCAGGTAGTTTTTGAACCACTCTAAGCAGTTGCCCCTAACTCCGTTTCGATCTAACATGTTTAAAAGATTACCATGTGAGAGCGTATCGAAAGCTTTACTAAAATCTATAAAAAGTGTAAGACAGTGTAAGTTTTTGCTCAAACATGTATTTATGTGGCTTGAAAAGTTTCCTAATAATTTGTTAATGTTTTTCCCTTTTTGAAAACCATATTGATTAGGGTTAATGATCTTATATTTTGTTAGGAAATCATTAAGTTTTCTTACTAGAACTTCTTCTAAGACTTTCTCGACCACTGACAGTATAGCAATAGGTCTATAGTTGTTAAAGTCGTTTTTTGGTCCGCTTTTATGGATTGGTCGTATCAATGACGTTTTCAACAAATCTGGTATGTTGGCATTAGTTATGCTAGAGTTTATAAAGTTTGTGATTATAGGTGCCAAAATTGTAGAGTTACGTTTGAGGTCTTTAGGTCTGATGTTATCCGCTCCTGCTCCTTTATATGTTTTTAAATTTGATAAAATGTTACATACCTCCTCTTCACTTGTGGGATACAAGAACATTGAGTTCTGTATTGTTGGTGTTTGGTTTAGACACGTTTTTAAATCACATTTGTGTAAAATTTTTTGAACATTTTCATTAAAACTATTTGCAAATTTATTTGCTACGGTAGTAATATTATCATTCTTAAATGTCTTTAACAGTGAAATGTCAATATTTGTTGTTTTCTTGCCAATTATTTCATTTATTATTTGCCAAGTGGCCCTTATATTATTTCTATTTTCTACAAATTTTTTTTTAAAATAGTTATTTTTTGCATAATTTAATTTCTTATTTAACCAATTTCTAAACTTTTTGTAGTCATTTTCATAGTTTTTATTATTTTTATTATTTAGCCATTTTATATAAAGTTTATCCCGAAAATTACAATAATTTATCAATTCGTCATTCATCCACGGATTCACTTTTCTAGATTTTTTGTTTTTATTACAGTGGGATTTAGATTTTTCATAAATAATTTTAAATGTTTCGTACAATTTGTTAAATATTTCACTGGTA
Source organism: Pollenia amentaria (assembly GCA_943735925.1). Lineage (NCBI taxonomy): Eukaryota > Metazoa > Arthropoda > Insecta > Diptera > Polleniidae > Pollenia > Pollenia amentaria. Next base: position 22,428,972 of record OX031011.1, read on the forward strand.
TTCATGTTTTGATTAACTAAGCTATTCCAGTTTGTTCTTTTAATATTTTTGTTAACTTTGAAACAATTTAAAGTTAAATTGGAATTTGCGGGCTGTCGACGTATACTTTCCGTACCCTGGTTTATACTTTCTTGGTCGTTATCTCTATTTTCTTTTGAGCAACAAAAGAGTGCAAAGTGATCAGAGATATTAATTCTCACTACTGCTGCATGGGTTTGTGTGGTTGTTGTGTTTTGTCTGATGTGCATGTGATCAATGCAAGAGGCTGATCTCTTAGTTACATCTTCTCTTGTTGTTTCATTTATTACGCACTGTAATCCGTTTGATGAGATCATTTCTACATATTTAGTTGTTGTAATATTTTGGCTCAGTATGTTGATATTCATATCTCCAATAACAATAATGTCTTGTTTATTTTTTACCGCATTTATTGTTTTATCGAGTTCTATTATGAAGTTGTTTACATTATTTTTTGGCGGTCGATATACTGCAAACAATGAGAATGTTTTTTGTTTGTTTTCAACACTTATTAGTAGCGATTCAAAAGAGATCGTGTTTATGTTGACATTTGTATGCATTATGTGTTCTCTAATATAAACGGCTACACCTCCACCTCTACCGTCTCTATTAAGAAAATATGAATTGAAACCCTTTATATTAAATGTATGTTGTTCTTCATTTGTGATGTTTGTTTCCACAAGAACTATTATGTTAATGTTATTTATAACGTTATGGAGACTAGCTAGAAGTGGTGTAAAGTTCAACCGTAGCGAGCGAATATTCAAATATATTATAGTTACAGGATAACTTAAATGGTTTTTATTAATTTGATTGAAAGTATCTAAAATTGAGATTTTATTGAGATTCATTTTTTACAACAAATAAAAAAAAAGAGAGAGAGAAAAAAAAAGAAACTTTGAAAATATGGGACAGTTTTATATAGTGTGTTGCTTTCGGTATTTCCTTAAATTGCTGACGTTATTAATTCAATATCTGCAGAGTTTGTGATTACAAGAGGGTTTGAGATTTCGTTCTTTTTTGCGTATATATTTCCATTTCGAGTCCATACAAACTTCCAGTTCGATTCTTTGGCTTTTATCTTTGCCAACCACATTAAACGCCGTTTATAGGGGGTTAAGTGTTCGTTAACGTAAATATATTTGTTGTTTGGATCTTCTCCATTTATTAGACTCGAGTCTACTCTGTGACGGTGAATTTTACTCATTAACTCTCTTTTTTTATTGAGAGAAGTGAATTCAATAATAGTTTTTTGGGATTTCTTCAAGCTATAGGAGTTACTGATGTCGCTATCGTTTATTTCAACATTAACTGTGTTGGCAATTTTTTTGACAATTTCTGTTGGGTGCATATTCTGATTGGTTATGTTTTTTATTTCAATATTTTTATTTAGTATTTGTTGCTCTAGTTCGTTGATTCTTTTATCCATTTCGTTTATTTGTTTTTCTTTTTCTATATTACTTTCGCACAGAGCACTTACTTGCGTGGTAAGAGAAGTAATTGAGTTTGTTATTGTAACAAGAGCTGTTTGCAAATTTGCGTTCATCTCAGCGTTGTTTTGACTTACTGTTGATGCGAGCTCTTGCAATGTTGTCTTTAAATCACTCATGTCACTTTTCATGGATGAGATATCTGTTTTTAGTTCTCTAACGTCGGTTTTGACCGTATATAAATTGCTATTTGCATCACTTGCAGACAAAGATTCTTTAAAACGTTTAACGTTGGATGTCTCTTCATGTTCCTCTTCTCTAAGAGTTTTTTGGTTCCCTTGATCATCAAAAACAACATGGTACGCATTGTTGCTGCCAGTAGACCCCTTACGTGGCTTGCACTTATGACACCTCCAATCAGATCTCCTCTCGCTATTCATTGTACTATATGTTTTCTCTGACAGAGGACAACAAGTTGAAAAATGAAATTGAGAGTTACAGGCGTAGCATTTCACAAATTTTGCTGGTAAATTGTTTTTGCACTGGTCACACAGACTCATTTTCAATACTCTTTTTTTTATGTTTTCTTGGAGGATTTTTTAATTTTTATATTTATTGTTTAGATAAAATTTATTAAAATAAAATACAGTAATTTTTAAACACTTTTGTTTTATTTTTTTAACCACTTTCAATAATATTTCTTGTATATGTATATGATAGGATTCTTTTAGATTTTGTATGAGCTTAGTAGTAGTAGTAGTAGTAGTAGTAGTAGTAGTAGTAGTAGTAGTAGTAGTAGTAGTAGTAGTAGTAGTAGTAGTAGTAGTAGTAGTAGTAGTAGTAGTAGTAGTAGTAGTAGTAGTAGTAGTAGTAGTAGTAGTAGTAGTAGTAGTAGTAGTAGTAGTAGTAGTAGTAGTAGTAGTAGTAGTAGTAGTAGTAGTAGTAGTAGTAGTAGTAGTAGTAGTAGTAGTAGTAGTAGTAGTAGTAGTAGTAGTAGTAGTAGTAGTAGTAGTAGTAGTAGTAGTAGTAGTAGTAGTAGTAGTAGTAGTAGTAGTAGTAGTAGTAGTAGTAGTAGTAGTAGTAGTAGTAGTAGTAGTAGTAGTAGTAGTAGTAGTAGTAGTAGTAGTAGTAGTAGTAGTAGTAGTAGTAGTAGTAGTAGTAGTAGTAGTAGTAGTAGTAGTAGTAGTAGTAGTAGTAGTAGTAGTAGTAGTAGTAGTAGTAGTAGTAGTAGTAGTAGTAGTAGTAGTAGTAGTAGTAGTAGTAGTAGTAGTAGTAGTAGTAGTAGTAGTAGCAGTAGTAGTAGTAGTAGTAGTAGTAGTAGTAGTAGTAGTAGCAGTAGTAGTAGTAGTAGTAGTAGTAGTAGTAGTAGTAGTAGTAGTAGTAGTAGTAGTAGTAGTAGCAGTAGTAGTAGTAGTAGTAGTAGTAGTAGTAGTAGTAGTAGTAGTAGTAGCAGCAGTAGTAGTAGTAGTAGTAGTAGTAGTAGTAGTAGTAGTAGTAGTAGTAGTAGTAGTAGTAGTAGTAGTAGTAGTAGTAGTAGTAGTAGTAGTAGTAGTAGTAGTAGTAGTAGTAGTAGTAGTAGTAGTAGTAGTAGTAGTAGTAGTAGTAGTAGTAGTAGTAGTAGTAGTAGTAGTAGTAGTAGTAGTAGTAGTAGTAGTAGTAGTAGTAGTAGTAGTAGTAGTAGTAGTAGTAGTAGTAGTAGTAGTAGTAGTAGTAGTAGTAGTAGTAGTAGTAGTAGTAGTAGTAGTAGTAGTAGTAGTAGTAGTAGTAGTAGTAGTAGTAGTAGTAGTAGTAGTAGTAGTAGTAGTAGTAGTAGTAGTAGTAGTAGTAGTAGTAGTAGTAGTAGTAGTAGTAGTAGTAGTAGTAGTAGTAGTAGTAGTAGTAGTAGTAGTAGTAGTAGTATATTAAAGCAATAAACTGGATTCAATTAGTGAATCAAAATATGAACACTAATGAAATCTTTAACAAAATTTATGATACATTTAAAAACATTTATGAAAAATCCAAACAACAGTGCAATAATAATAATAAAAGAAAACGTAGGAAAATAAATCCGTGGATGAGTGCGGAATTAATAGATTATCGCAAACAAGTTTGCAACAAATTTTAATGAAAACGTTAATAAAATTTTACATAAGTGTAATATTAAAACATGTTTGAAAAGTCCAACGACAATTCAAAACTCCCTGTTCTTATCTCCCGCAACTGAAGATGAGGTATGTAACATTTTAATACACCTAAAAACACAAAACGGAGCTGGAGCTGATGGAATTAGGCCAAAAGATCTAAAATATAACGCTACTACTTTAACACCCATAATAACAACATTCATAAATTCAAGCATAACAAACAGTATCATACCAAATATTTTAAAAACATCGTTAATACGTCCAATTTATAAAAGTGGAACTAAAAACGACATTAACAATTACAGACCTATAGCGATATTACCAGTGATTGAGAAAGTACTGGAAGAAATAGTAGTAAAAAGAATAAATGAATTTCTCATAAAATTTAAAATTATTGATCCTAACCAGTATGGCTTTCAAAAAGGAAGAAACATTAATAAATTATTAGGAGATTTCTCGCACCACATAAACACTTGCTTAGCTGAAAATTTACACTGCTTAGCCCTTTTCGTCGATTTTAGTAAAGCTTTCGATACACTTTCGCATACGAATTTATTAAGAATGCTAGAACGAAACGGTGTTAGAGGAAAATGCTTGGACTGGTTCAAGGATTACTTAGATCTTAGAACCTTTCGAGTAAAAATATGTCAGACACTTAGTGATGAAACTAACACCAATAGTGGTGTTCCCCAAGGTTCAAAACTTGGGCCGATTTTGTATCTTATATATGCCAATGATATGTTAAAAGTCCTCCAAGAATGTTCTGCGTTTGCTTACGCTGATGATACAGCCATAATAGTATCCAACAAAGACATTGATATCGCTTACGTAAATATGCAAAATCAGCTAAACCAAATTACTAAATGGTGCCATGATAATGGACTTGTTATAAATGCAGCAAAAACAAAGGTTATGCACATTAAACCACCTCATCTCAATTCAATAGATAAAAACATTGTTTTTCATGATTACCTTTGTCTTCACAACAATAACAACAAAAGCTATACAGATACTTGCGCTACCACAATAGAATTGGTTAAAACTTATAAATATTTAGGAGTTTACGTTGATGACAACTTTAAGTGGCTCTCCCACGTTCAGTATCTCTCAAAGAAACTGCGTAAATCAGCCTATAGTCTGTATCATCTTAGTAACTGTTCAACCTTTGATGTTCTCAAACAGGCATACTTTTCGTTAGCAGAATCTTATATTAGACATGGGATTACTGCATGGGGAAACGCAACATATTGCAGATCCCTACAACAAACACAAAACCAAATACTTAAAATACTACTTAAAAGCAAACACCACAACCAACAACAACTGCAAATAGAATCCATATATACTAACACAAACAACACACAAAATATGTCAAACAACAATGTACCTCTGGAAAACTCAAGAAACAACAGAAACATCAATTACCAACAACGCGTACACCAACGCACAACACATAAATATACACGTAAACAACAACACACATGCAAACAGCGATCAAAACAATAACTCACGTCCAAACAACAACACACACAACACTCACTTTAACATTAGCACACATATTAACAACAACATGCCAAACAACAATATATACGTAAACAACACATATAATACAACTGAAAATATGTCGAATATAAACAGCTATAGCAATACCAATATCAACAACAACACAAGCACCTACAACATCTTAAATGCAACCACCAACAACAACATATACACCAGCAACAACGCGCATTCCGTTAACAATACGCACATAAATAACAGCACGCAAATCAACCGAAATAGCATAAACACTAACACAACCAACACATACATCAGCAACTCACATAATGTACTACAGAACACAAATAACACAAGCACCAACGCAGTCAATTACAACAGGAACATTGGCCATAACATAAGCAACACTTACTCCAACAACATTGCAACCAACCTAAAAATATTAAACATTAAAAGTATATACTACTACACACTTGTCAACGAATTTTATAACGATCGTAGATACTTAAAGCCAATAAACCACGCTTACAACACTAGGCAACGAGCAGAAGGACGGTATCACGTGGAACGTCATAACAACAACTATGGCAAAAAATCGTTTAAAACAACGCTTCCAAATATCTTCAACAGTATACCAATACAACTATTAAATATGACCAATCCATACAGAAGAAAAACTTATTTAAAGGAATACTTTATTAGCATTCAATGAAAAAGATAAAACTTAGATTGTACACCAAGTATACTATATATTACATATTTATCTATTTCTTATTATTTTGTTTTTATTAATTTTTTGTATTATTATTTAAATACTTAATTACATCTCCTGCAGACAAGCCGAATGGCTTCGCGGGAATAGATTAAGATTTAAAATGTAAACAAACTGTAATAATAAATGAATTGAATTGAAAAAAAAAAAAAAAAAAAAAAAAAAAAAAAAAAAGTAGTAGTAGTAGTAGTAGTAGTAGTAGTAGTAGTAGTAGTAGTAGTAGTAGTAGTAGTAGTAGTAGTAGTAGTAGTAGTAGT